>JAHLJT010009419.1:178520738-178525738 GCA_031308135.1 Acheta domesticus | reverse complement strand
ATACGTGTTATATTCGGCGTGTGTTGTTAGCGTGGGTGAGCGCCATCTTGTCCTTGGGGAGCGTCCTTGGAATACAGAGTGTATAGTGCTGCTATCGCGCGGCTGCGGGGAAAAACTATGCCGGCTGTTGCTAGCGCCCCACACGGGTGAAAGACAAACTAGGTGACCTTCAGCGCTCCTACCGGAGCGGCGGACGACTACAGTAATGGCGGGCACTTCAAACCGTGACGCAGTGTCTCCGCAGGCATGTCAGGAGAGTAAGGGCACGGAAGATAATGGTGAAGCTGTGTATAGGCCTTCGGTGAGAGGTGAAGACGGTGTACCGACAAAGAGCGTTGATGAATGCGGCGGCATGGAAGTAATTCTAGGAGACGGGAATGAAAGGGCCGAAATAATACTAAAGGGTAGCTACCCAGACGCCTTACGGGCAATGATTCTTGAGCTATCCAAATATAGTGAAGAGCTCTATAAGGCCATTGGGAGCACGCCAAACACTAAAACGGAGATTAAGAAAGGAGCGAAGGCTATCTACGAGCTCAGTGAGAATCTGCAGTGTAGATGGAAAATGAATGGGAGTCAAATCAACAGTCTTCGGAGCAAGGTTTTGTTGCTGCGCCGCCGCTCGGAATCGGAGGCTCTGAACACAAGGGAAGCAGGGACGCAAACGCATCTGGCGGAAAGGGATGTGAATATAGAAACGGCTATCGCAGGGATCGATAGCCTTGAAAAATTGTCCCGCTTTTGGATAGAGAGTGGCCAGATTGTGCTTTCCAGGCAACACGCCTGCTGGACGGTAATCCAGAAAGTTTTTCGGAGAGACTGGGACATAGCAGCTATAGTGAACACACGGGAGGAGATAACTGCTACACAGAAGTTTGTCAGAGAGTTTCAACCCTGAGCTACCCACTCTTCTTGTGGAGAAACTGGAAGGACGGTAGAATACATCCAAACTGTGACTAATATACACAGTAGCAAGAGGAGGCGGAGGGGAGGAGAAATCGTTGTTATGGGATACATGATTCCCATAACAGTGGGCGACAGCGGTGAAGTAAGACTATTGAAGAAATGCACCAGGTTTGGCACAGTGGAAGGACTGCTGAAAACACACGGCAGCAAGAGGGTGGCAGTTACAACCACAGCGGGCTTCAATAGGGAGCCACTCCGAAAGATGATGGAGTGGATGTTCCACACGGAAGTGCCCTGGAAATAGGATGTATAATCTCTGAAAGAAGGGTCGCCAAACGGACGGAGACGCACCAAAAAAGAGGCCAAAGGAGAAAAAGGAGAAACAAAGGAGAAAAAAGCAAGAGGCGCTCGGATGCAAAGCGAAGGGAAAAACCTATGCAGAATTGCTGCAGAACAATGAAGGAGGGCGTTGATCTTAATAGTATCGGGGTTAAAATTAAGTCTATCAGGAGAACTGGCAAGGACGGCGTCGTTTTAACTGTAGAAGGGCAAGGTAGTGTGAAGAGTCTAGAAGAAGAAATTAAGACAAAAGTAAAAGAAGTGATAGTCAGTTGTCGGAGAAAAAACTGACTACTCTCATGGTGTACGGAATGGACCCGACCACGACAGAGGAGGAGCTGCGCGCTGCAATCAGACGCATGGGAAGAGAAGAAAGCATGGAAGTAATAATTACATCAATGCGACCGGGCAGGTTTGGTAACAAAAATGCTACAATAAAATACCGGCGATAGAAGCGTTGACTTTAATTAAGAAACGCGAAATACAGGTAGGATGGGTAATGTGTCCAGTAAGGGAGCGAGTAACAATAATGAGGTGTTACAAATGCCACTTGTTTGGACACAAAGCAAGGGACTGCCAGGAAGCTGTGGACAGAAAAAATCACTGCCTGAAATGTGGGAGGAAGGTCACCATGCCGCGGAGTGTGAAAAGAACCCATTTTGCATCAAATGCCAGAAGGATGACCACAGATGTGACCAAATGAAGTGCCCTTTCTACAGGAAGCTGGTAACGGAAACCAGGACGAGGAAAGCATAAACCGCTAATGGGGAAGAAACAAATAAATATAATGCAGACAAACTGATGAGGTCACAGTTTAGCCATGACATTGCGCACGCAACAGCTATCAAAAGGGGATAGATATCCTGATAGCAAGTGAGCCGAATAAGAAACGAGTAACCGGAAACAGCTGGGTAAAGGACAGTAGGGAAGACGTAGCAGTATTCTTTTACAACAAAAACCTGGATGTCACAAAATTGCGAGTAGGAGCCGGATACATATGTATCCATTTTAATCAGTGGCAGATCTTCTGCAGCTATAGCTCCCCGAATATCCCCATAGACTTATTCAAGGGGGATGTCGATGCAATGATGCAAGACTGCAGGGCCATAGGAGGCGAGAGTATAATCATGGGGGATATGAACATTAAATCGCCCCAATGGGGGTCACCAGGGACCGATCGGAGGGGGGAATACTGGACCGAGTGGATGGCTGAATTAGACATGGTAATCCACAATTCCGGAAACGTACCCACATTTGCTAGAGGTAACAGTGAATCATTCATTGACATAACGTGTTCGACGCAAGGGTTAGCAAAGAAAATAAAGAACTGGGAAGTGATGGAAGATGAATCACTTAGTGACCATCGGTTTATCTACTTCGAAATTCACTGTGCACAGACCCGGAAACCTAAATTAGACAAAATGGAAATTAAGTATGACTGGGAGACATACAGAAATGTTCTCCAGTGGACAATAGGACGCCGAAACCCTGAAGATATATCGCCGAAAGAACTCGCAAAAGTTCTGAAAACTGCCTGCCAGGCTGCCTGCGAAAAGCGGAAGACTACCAGCCGCCTACCCTACTGGTGGAATAATGAAATAGAACAGAAAAGGCAGACATGTATCCAAAGAAGGAGGAAGCTGACGAGGGCAAACAGGAGAACTGCCAGTCTGAGCAACGCGACACTGAAAGCAGAATATAAGCAATCTAGAAAGGAGCTAGGGATGCTCATAAAGCAATCCAAGCAGCGACATTGGCAAAAGCTGTGCGACGACCTTAACCAAGACATTTGGGGTACGGGCTACAAGATAGTCACTGGAAGACTGACAAACAGCTCGCCAGTTAACTTGTCAGCCGAAAAGAAGAAGGAAGTAGCGCTGGAACTATTCCCACGCACAACGGACCGTCTGGAACGCAGGATGGCGTCAACTGATTTTGAGCCATTCTCCACAGAGAATTAGTAAATGTGGCAAAGAGTATGAAGGGAGGTAAAGCCCCTGGACTAGACGGTATCCCACCTGAAGCAGTAAAAATTGCAGTCGAGGTGGCCCCAGAATACGTACTCAGAGTATTTAACAACCTGCTTGTAAACAAGAATTCCCTGGACAGTGGAAGATGGCGAAATTAGTACTGCTCCTAAAAGGGGGTAGGTTGCCCCAGGAACCTTCAGCATACAGGCCACTCTGTCTGCTAAGCACGCTAAGTAAGCTCTACGAAGGACTCATAAAGGCGAGGTTGGAGCAGGAAATCGAAGGAGGGGAAGGACTGTCCACGCGCCAATATGGCTTCAGGAAAGGCCGATCTACCATCCAAGCCCTGGAACAGGTAGTGAGGCTAAAAGCAGAGACAAATGAAAGGTGGGTTGTACTGCTAACCCTAGATGTAAAAAACGCATTCAACACAGCTACATGGAGCTTGATCATCAAAGAACTAGAAAGACGAAGAACTCCACAGTACTTGACTACGGTGATAACAAATTACTTTTATGGAAGATCTTTCAAAATTGACAATCAAGAAGTAAGCATGCAAGCGGGCGTCCCGCAGGGGTCGGTCCTGGGACCGCTCCTGTGGAACATACTCTATGATGGCGTGCTCAAACTTGCACTGACGGCGGGGGCAACGCACGCAGATCGGTTTTGCAGACGACTTAGCACTAGTGGTCTCAGCCGAAGATGAGAAAACACTCAAATACAGAGTGAATGAATCACTACGGCGCATTGACAGATGGATGAGAACAACAGGCTCCACCTAGCACCTCACAAGACAGAAGCGGTCATTATAAAAGGACCAAGGAAAAGGAAGAATGTCAGCTTTCTACTGCAAGACACCAAAATCACCACGGTCAAGGCGGCACGATATCTAGGAGTGATGTTCGACGATAAAATCACATTCGACGAACATGTGAAAGAGGCAGTTAGAAAATGCCACCAAAAAAGCGGGGGCACTAGGAAGACTATTGCCGAATATAGGAGGTCCTAGAACACCCAAAAGGGTAATTCTATGCAGCGCAATTACGTCTATACTGCTGTACGGCGGCCCCCATTGGCAGAATGCGCTCACCAGGAAGAGAAACTTACGAGATCTTGAGCGAATACAGAGGAAAATGCTGCTAAGGATAGTCTGTGGTTACAGAACATCTCGACGGCAGCTTTGCAAGTCATAGCGGCAGTAATGCCCATAGACTTGCCAATCAAGGAGAGGTACAGAATCCACGAACGGAAAGCGGGCAACGACATACAGCAGAAGAACAGCATCAGAGAAGAATATACCAAGAATGGCAATCCAGATGGGACGAAATACAAGAGTGGCACAGTGGACCAAAGCGCTAATTCCAGATATACGCAATGGCTCCATGCAAGCATAGGAGAACGGACCATTTCTCACACAGGTACTAACAGGACATGGCAGGTTTTGGGGTCTACTCATACAAAATGAGGAAAACAGCCGACGAAAGCTGTAGGTACTGCAGGAGAGGGACAAGCGTAGAGCATACCGTATTCAATTGTATACGAGGGAACAGGAAAGGTATGACACCAACACTAAACTAGGGACAACATAACAAGAGAATATGCTTAACACCATGACGAAGACGCAGAACACTGGGAAACCATTATGAAACTGGCAAAGAAAATAATGAGACCAAGGAAAAAGAAGAACAAGGTAAGGAAAATTCTAGACAGCACCATCTTGAGGCCATGCTGGATAAGCAGTTCCGAGATGGAGAGCTAGAGAATTAATGGGGTTTTTTTACTTGG
>JAHLJT010009419.1:178517284-178519738 GCA_031308135.1 Acheta domesticus | reverse complement strand
AGGCGGAGGGGAGGAGAAATCGTGTTATGGATACATGATTCCCATAACAGTGAGCGACAGCGGATGAAGTAGACTATGAAGAAATGCACCAGGTTTTGGCACAGTGGAAGGAACTGCTGAAAACACACGGCAGCAAGAGGGTGGCAGTTACAACCACAGCGGGCTTCAATAGGGAGCCACTCCGAAAGATGATGGAGTGGATGTTCCACGGAAGTGCCCTGGAAATAGGATGTATAATCTCTGAAAGAAGATCGCCAAACGGACGGACGCCAAAAGGGCCAAAGGAGAAAAGGAGAAACAAAGGAGAAAAAGCAAGAGGCGCTCGTATGCAAAGCGAAGGGAAAAACCTATGCAGAATTGCTGCAAACAATGAAGGAGGGCGTTGATCTTAATAGTATCGGGGTTCAAATTAAGTCTATCAGGAGAACTGGCAAGGACTGGCGTCGTTTTAACTGTAGAAGGGCAAGGTAGTGTGAAGAGTCTAGAAGAAGAAATTAAGACAAAAGTAAAAGAAGTGATAGTCAGTTCGGAGAAAAAACTGACCTACTCTCATGGTGTACGGAATGGACCCGACCACGACAGAGGAGGAGCTGCGCGCTGCAATCAGACGCATGGGAAGAGAAGAAAGCATGCAAGTAATAATTACATCAATGCGACCCCGGGCAGGTTTGGTAACAAAAATGCTACAATAAAAATACCGGCGATAGAAGCGTTGACTTTAATTAAGAAACGCGAAATACAGGTAGGATGGGTAATGTGTCCAGTAAGGGAGCGAGTAACAATAATGAGGTGTTACAAATGCCACTGTTTGGACACAAAGCAAGGGACTGCCAGGAAGCTGTGGACAGAAAAAATCACTGCCTGAAATGTGGGGAGGAAGGTCACCATGCCGCGGAGTGTGAAAAGAACCCATTTTGCATCAAATGCCAGAAGGATGACCACAGATGTGACCAATGAAGTGCCCTTTCTACAGGAAGCTGGTAACGGAAACCAGGACGAGGAAAGCATAAACCGCCTAATGGGGAAGAAAGAAAATAAATATAATGCAGACAAACCTGATGAGGTCACAGTTTAGCCATGACATTGCGCACGCAACAGCTATCAAAAGGGGATAGATATCCTGATAGCAACGTGAGCCGAATAAGAACGAGTAACCGGAAAACAGCTGGGTAAAGGACAGTAGGGAAGACGTAGCAGTATTCTTTTACAACAAAAACCTGGATATCACAAAATTGCGAGTAGGAGCCGGATACATATGTATCCATTTTAATCAGTGGCAGATCTCTGCAGCTATAGCTCCCCGAATATCCCCATAGACTTATTCAAGGCGGGATGTCGATGCAATGATGCAAGACTGCAGGGCCATAGGAGGCGAGAGTATAATCATGGGGATATGAACATTAAATCGCCCTCAATGGGGGTCACCAGGGACCGATCGGAGGGGGGAATACTGGACCGAGTGGATGGCTGAATTAGACATGGTAATCCACAATTCCGGAAACGTACCCACATTTGCTAGAGGTAACAGTGAATCATTCATTGACATAACGTGTTCGACGCAAGGGTAGCGAAGAAAATAAAGAACTGGGAAGTGATGGAAGATGAATCACTTAGTGACCATCGGTTTATCTACTTCGAAATTCACTGTGCACAGACCCGGAAACCTAAATTAGACAAAATGGAAATTAAGTATGACTGGGAGACATACAGAAATGTTCTCCAGTGGACAATAGGACGCCGAAACCCTGAAGATATATCGCCGAAAGAACTCGCAAAAGTTTCTGAAAACTGCCTGCCAGGCTGCCTGCGAAAAGCGGAAGACTACCAGCCGCCTACCCTACTGGTGGAATAATGAAATAGAACAGAAAAGGCAGACATGTATCCAAAGAAGGAGGAAGCTGACGAGGGCAAACAGGAGAACTGCCAGTCTGAGCAACGCGGACACTGAAAGCAGAATATAAGCAATCTAGAAAGGAGCTAGGGATGCTCATAAAGCACTCCAAGCAGCGACATTGGCAAAAGCTGTGCGACGACCTTAACCAAGACATTTGGGGTACGGGCTACAAGATAGTCACTGAAGACTGACAAACAGCTCGCCAGTTAACTTGTCAGCCGAAAAGAAGAAGGAAGTAGCGCTGGAACTATTCCCACGCACAACGGACCGTCTGGAACGCAGGATGGCGTCAACTGATTTTGAGCCATTCTCCACAGAGGAATTAGTAAATGTGGCAAAGAGTATGAAGGGAGGTAAAGCCCCTGGACTAGACGGTATCCCACCTGAAGCAGTAAAAATTGCAGTCGAGGTGGCCCCAGAATACGTACTCAGAGTATTTAACAACCTGCTTGTAAAACAAGAATTCCCTGGACAGTGGAAGATGGCGAAATTAGTACTGCTCCTAAAAGGGGGTAGGTTGCCCCAGGAACCTTCAGCATACAGGCCACTCTGTCTGCTAA
>JAHLJT010009419.1:178479784-178507284 GCA_031308135.1 Acheta domesticus | reverse complement strand
TACTACTACTACTACTACTACTACTACTACTTACTACTACTACTACTACTACTACTACTACTACTACTACTACTACTACTACTACTACTACTACTATACTACTACTACTACTACTACTACTACTACTACTACTACTACTACTACTACTACTACTACTACTACTACTACTACTACTACTACTACTACTACTACTACTACTACTACTACTACTACTACTACTACTACTACTACTACTACTACTACTACTACTACTACTACTACTACTACTACTACTACTACTACTACTACTACTACTACTACTACTACTACTACTACTACTACTACTACTACTACTACTACTACTACTACTACTACTACTACTACTACTACTACTACTACTACTACTACTACTACTACTACTACTACTACTACTACTACTACTACTACTACTACTACTACTACTACTACTACTACTACTACTACTACTACTACTACTACTACTACTACTACTACTACTACTACTACTACTACTACTACTACTACTACTACTACTACTACTACTACTACTACTACTACTACTACTACTACTACTACTACTACTACTACTACTACTACTACTACTACTACTACTACTACTACTACTACTACTACTACTACTACTACTACTACTACTACTACTACTACTACTACTACTACTACTACTACTACTACTACTACTACTACTACTACTACTACTACTACTACTACTACTACTACTACTACTACTACTACTACTACTACTACTACTACTACTACTACTACTACTACTACTACTACTACTACTACTACTACTACTACTACTACTACTACTACTACTACTACTACTACTACTACTACTACTACTACTACTACTACTACTACTACTACTACTACTACTACTACTACTACTACTACTACTACTACTACTACTACTACTACTACTACTACTACTACTACTACTACTACTACTACTACTATACTACTAACTACTACTACTACTACTACTATACTACTACTACTACTACTACTACTACTACTACTACTACTACTACTACTACTACTACTACTACTACTACTACTACTACTACTACTACTACTACTACTACTACTACTACTACTACTACTACTACTACTACTACTACTACTACTACTACTACTACTACTACTACTACTACTACTACTACTACTACTACTACTACTACTACTACTACTACTACTACTACTACTACTACTACTACTACTACTACTACTACTACTACTACTACTACTACTACTACTACTACTACTATACTACTACTACTACTACTACTACTACTACTACTACTACTACTACTACTACTACTACTACTACTACTACTACTACTACTACTACTACTACTACTACTACTACTACTACTACTACTACTACTACTACTACTACTACTACTACTACTACTACTACTACTACTACTACTACTACTACTACTACTACTACTACTACTACTACTACTACTACTACTACTACTACTACTACTACTACTACTACTACTACTACTACTACTACTACTACTACTACTACTACTACTACTACTACTACTACTACTACTACTACTACTACTACTACTACTACTACTACTACTACTACTACTACTACTACTACTACTACTACTACTACTACTACTACTACTACTACTACTACTACTACTACTACTACTACTACTACTACTACTACTACTACTACTACTACTACTACTACTACTACTACTACTACTACTACTACTACTACTACTACTACTACTACTACTACTACTACTACTACTACTACTACTACTACTACTACTACTACTACTACTACTACTACTACTACTACTACTACTACTACTACTACTACTACTACTACTACTACTACTACTACTACTATAAAGTAGATGGCGAACGAGTGAGGAACAATGGCGGCGGCAGCGAAGGGCCAGGGAGCGAGAGGCGAGGGGGACAAAAGCTTGAGTGACGTTTCGTGCGGCCGGCCGTCGGAATCTGGCGAGCGCCGCGCCGTGGCGTGGCGTGGCCCGCGTCGGAACGAGCGCACGTCCCTGCGCGCGGCCGCCAACACGGCCGCCGAGCAAGTCCGCCTGACGCCTCCCTCTAATTGATTGATTGATTCGTGTTTCCGGGTGCGTCAACTACTCAGGTCATTAGTCACGTGAGTGTAATGCGTGGTTTTCTCGGGAGGTGGCGATGATCTTTTCCCCGCTGGATGGAGAGATCTGGCGTCGACCTACCGCCGACTAGCTAGGTTTTCCCCTCAACCAGGTATCATCTCCCACCAGCGATGCACCGCCCCAGCCGCGACAAGCTGTAAGTTCCCGACGGGTCTCCCGGCATGTGTGGTAGTGTAGTGCATATTAGTCTAAGTGTGCGTGTAAGAGGAGAGGATAGGACAAGGAAGAGGAAGGAAAGATCGCGCGCTGTCCGTGACCCGTTTTTTAGGGTACTGGTCCGGCATTCGCCTGGTGTTGATCGGACAAACCACGGAAAACTAGCAATCAGAGCAGCCGGCCGCTAGAATTCTCCTCCAGACAGCGACTGACTTCGACCTAGCTGACAAGCTAGTGTGGAAAATACTGCCGCCGTCGGGAGTGGAACCTAGAACCTCCCGGTCAGAGGGACTGCAGTGAGATCAGGTTGATGCACCGAGCCATCTCTCCCGGTGACGGCTCCCTCTGAAAGGGGACGCCGGCAGCCAAGCAACTGCTCGGCGTACGAATTCGCCCGGCGAAGTAGCTCCTCAACAAATAAAAAAGCGTAAGTAGCGACGGTTCCATGAAAACATGTTACAAACAGAGAAAATATTTTCCCTTGCACAGTAAAATATTTAAGAGAAGAAATCGTCTACGCAAATTTAAGCTGTTGATGTTCTTTAAATATCACATGGCTTTAGGTTTTGATATTTTTGGTTGTTCGTACATTGTGATTCTTAATTATGTAGTAAGTGTTTTCTTTAAATCATTTGCTCAGCAACACTTGCATTTCTGATTTAACACATCACACTGTACTTAATATCTCTTAACGTCCATTCAGAATCATATGCGTTCAGGTGGAAGAAGCTCTTGTGGCGCGAATCACATTGTAAACGTCTACAATAATTTTATTACTATTATTATGTTATAGTTTTTACTCAAAGTAGCCCCTGAGAAGCCAAATATGTTCTGTATCGTTGAATAGAAATTGTGTTATCTACTTTGAAAGTGAGAAGTGCCCTTCGACTCTCACCTAGGAAGTAATTTGCGGAGACATCAAGTAAACAATTCGCTTCCACTAAGGAAATGCTCCAATAATTTGAGATGACTTCAGGTAAATTGCTTTCTGAATGAAGAAGGATATGCAGCAATTTCAGGAAAGATAAAATAGCAATTCTATAGTGCACGCTAACAGTGCCGTACTTAACCTTTTGTTTCGTCGTACTATAATAGACTATTGATTTTCCAATTAACACTTTTTCCTGAGTCGCAAATTGGTCATTACTGGCGTGTTTGTACCGCACTCTCTTCCATTAGTGAAATGTGTTCATACATCAATAATAGATGTTCTATTAATATCATACATTAATGAGTCAAACATGCTTCCAGTGGATTGTATAGGAGATAATATCTTGCCAGTGTCTCCTTGATTAATATTGACTATCATTCGCAAAATACTAATTTTTTAACAAATTTGTAAGTATTAGCATTATTATATTTGTATAAATAAATAATACTTTGTTGATAAATACATTTGTAAAATCTTAACACGCAGCACTAGCGTGCCATTTCGAAAAGCGAATGATCGCGCAGAATACGTAAGAAAAAAAATCTGTATTTTAGCCATTATGACTTTCTTAAAAACTTCCTGAACAAGAACTCTCATTTCAAAATGTTTATTTGAATATGAAGTGAATGTCATTCAACTTTAATGTACAGCATTTAGATCTTCCTGTGTTGTTTTCCGGATCAAAAATGGAGTCTATTAACGTATAAAATACTTTATATCTGCCTGATAGTTTATTATGAGTCATTCAATGGACGTGTTGATAGTATTTCATAACAATAAATGACAATAGTATAATATTCTGACAATAGTATTCGTCTTTCGGATTACTTGCAAAGCAAACTTTCTTTCTACTACCTAAAATGTTAATGCTCACTCGGAGTTCAAAAGCCGAGGGTATCAAACTACCAGACAACGAGTTTGCTATGAGAGCTTGAAAGGCTCGTAAGCATACTTGTCGTGAAGTGTAACGTTTTACATATTATCTAAAGGTATTGATACCTCCACCACTGTAAACTCTATAGAAGTTGCATGCCAAAAACTTGTTCTCTTGGTAAGAGTTTCCGCTGTACTTCTCATGAAATGCCTTGATCGTGGAAAATAATTCGTAACATCTCACGTTTGTGGTCCTAGACGCTTTTTTATATATATATCTTTATTATTTTACTTATTTAACTTATTATTATATAACTTATTATTAAATATTTACTTATTACTTTATTATTTTACTTATATATTTTATATATAATAGCTACATGTTTTAAATAATGAGATGATGTAACACTACAATCTACAAAATATCTAATGCAATTTTATTGTATTATTGAATGCTCAAATAGTATTTCTCAAGTCTAAGTTATTTCAATTAAAAACAAATATTGTAACAAATATCAACTGAATATTACTACGCTAAACTATCCGACATTTTAGGTCTCTTTTGTGTGTTAGAGAATGATAGGGCACAATACGATTGTGGAGTGACATGGGTCCTTTAACCCTGATTTTTGAGACCCCTGAGATCCCAACAAAAATAACACCTTTACAGACCTTTTATTATATTTTTCTGTAGCGTCAGCTCTTGCAGATACTTTCACTGCGTATCGTGGGTGACCAGAAACAGCAATAAACTCGAAATATAAACTAGAAGAACCCGACAGACTTTGTTTTGCACACACACTCTCTCTCTTTCTTCCTCTTTTCCCTTTCTCTCCCAGCTGTTTCTTCTCTCTCCCTCTTGTTCCCTCTCTCATCCTCTTGTTCCCTCGATCTTCCTTCTGTTCCCTCTCTTACTCTCTCTCGCTCTTTGTCCCTTTCTCTCCACTCTCAATCCCGCATCGGTATAGAGACGTCGCAGCAGAGACGGGTGATGTGGGTAGGTATTTCATTAGGAATACTATAAAATCAAATATGAAGTTCATTTACCTATACAAGTAACTGTTCTCTTAAGAGCGAAATTTTCTCATTTCTAATGTGAAGCACGTTTTGTTGGTACTTTATTCATCAGTCAACTATTTATGGCAAAAGGTTGGATTAATGAGACTGGGGCTCATGAAAACATCAGTAGATTCCATATTTCTCGTCCATACGTAACATCCCGCCTTTTATTGTTTTTTTTAAAGAATCCTTTCCTATATTATTTCAGTAGTATAAATGGCGGCTTTCGCACGTAACCAATTTCTATAAATTGTCTCTAAAGAAAGACAATTTCACAGTCACGTCACTGATTGGGCTATTACTATAAAAGTATGAAGTATTTGTTGAAAAAAAAAAGCACCTAAATATTCATGTCCAATGCATCCCGTAACACTCCGACAGTGTTATTGAATCTATGCAGTTATATAACTGCAAAACAAAGCGTTCAAGGCGTAATCTACAGGATGAGATCTTCTTGACATTTTATTACATTTTTGCTGGTTCGGCGCATCATTAGTGAGAGCTGAAAATAACCTCACCTATTCAAAGACGTGCAAAATCTGCATTTGTATGGGAAATTATATTAATTACTGAATATTCTGTGCGAGTGAATTGCACGGATATACCTCTCTGTTTGGTAATATAGTGAAATAAGAGGAGTTTGTGTTTTAAGGGTGTATTGAACTGTAATGTTAAAATACGTCCAGTTAGTACAATTACATGGAAACACATAGAACAATTGACGGAGGATCTTGAAGAACAGATGGTCTTAAAGGAAAAGACATATAGGCTTAAAACGGAAATGGAAGAATAGAGAAGAGAATGTGATTTAACATGCGAGATGTTCCGCACGATTTCCTTTACGTTTACAGAAATATTACCACAATCGTGTCTTAACAGTCGCTGGCCTTTCTGTCTCAGATAAACAAAACATTTCCTTTAAAAGAATAATTAGGTTCTAAGCTCGCAATCTACATAATTTTGTATCCGCTGGTGAGCATTTGCTCTATTTCTGGTGAATTTCCGTCGTTATGCTACATGGAGAGCGTAATTTTTTAGTAAAAGCAGAGAGAAGAGCTGAAAACAGCGTTTGTGGTAAAAATTAGCAGAGCATCCGAGACGTTCCGGAAATCCATTTCGCTTCTGTGAGGACAGCGAAATTTCACGCCAGAGTGCCAAAATTTTGTCACTGTAGGTGCAAGAAGTAGTGGAGAGATCGCTCTCTGAAATTTAGGTTCTAATCAGCTTTCGCAATGGTATCACACTGACGAATGTAGATATGCTTTAAATCAAAAGCGGTCTTCTTCTACAAAAAGTTGGTTTGATAAAAACCTTTGGGTATGAGCGAACTAGTAAATGTTAGAACATTTCACTAAACATTTCGAGAAGAATGTAGTGGTATATTTAATGTAAGTTGTAAAACATTTTTATCTGTGAAACTTCTGCTTATTTTCAATCTAATGAACATAGTGAAGTCTATTTTAAAGCAAATTTATCACATTTACTAAGAATTGTGAAATATGTGCTAATTGAATATTTGCCGAAAGTTTATTTTATATACGGAATTTTCTACAGGAAATTCGTTCTTCGTAATGAGGAATTTTTAATTAAATTTAACTTGATAATGCGGAAAGATTAATGCGAGATTATTTAATTTCATACTATAAAGAACATTGGTAGAGAGTATTATTTAAGTTCAAACATTATGTGCCACAGAAATTCTATGGCGCAATAAGATTAATTAAATTGTAACAATGGAAATTCATTTTAATGGAATCTTCTGTTAAAAAGTTATTTTCATAAAACTATGCTCACAGAAATTTGACTAAAAGCATTCAAATTTGGAGAAATATAAAGTTTTTTCGTTAATGTCATTACGAGAATTTTGTAATTACTTTATCAAATGCGCACTTTAATATTATTTTTCTTTATCACAAATTACGTCAGAGAATGAATTTAGTGCAAAAGCACCGACAATTTTCCAACCATTACTTATACAAACACCGGCGTGTCTAGCGTTGCAAATATTTTATACTGAATTTATTCGCGCGTGTTTGCACACGTGGTTCTGGCAGCGGACGTGGAAATCCACCGCGAAGTTTCATCCCTGGAGCGCCGTTTGCACCGCCCAATGGAAACATCAGGCTCTTCGCACCGCCGCTGCTTAACGCCCGCGAAAACCGCGTGGGAAGCCACGTGTGCTTCAGTACGCTATTCCCACCGCCTGCACCTTCCCCACTACCGGCACCCCAACCACCCTCCCGCCTACGCTGGATACCTTATTCCCACCCCGCACCTTCCCATCTGCCGGCATCCCAACCATCCTTACCTGCCCTTCCCTACTCTGCACTCCGTCTACGCTAAATACGTTATAGCACGTTATTCCCAACGCGCACCTTGACCACTACCGTCACCCCAACCATCCTCATCCTCCTCACCCGCTCTACCCTACTCTACACTCCGACTACGCTGGATACATTACGGCGCATTATTTCCAACCCGCACCTTTCCCCGTTACCGTCCCACCAACCATCCTAACCTGACCTACTCTACACTCTGTCTGTAATGGATTTGCTGTGGCACGCTGTTTCCATCGTCCTCACCTTCCCCAATACTGTCATCCTCACCATCCTGACCTGTCCTCTACTTTCATTCACTTAGTGCATGTTACGTGCGTTACAGTCCAATGTTCCAACCATCCTCACGTATACCGCAATACTCCCATTGCCACTATCCGTACCACCCTTCTCACACATCATCCCTACCATACATACCAAGTTTTCCTTCCTCAATAAACCATCTACTATCCCACTTCCTCCACTCCGATCTCTTTAATCACGCCCATCACCTTCGCCAGCAGCTTCATCTCTCTCACCGCCCGTTGCCTTCTGCAACCGCCCCGCTCTCACCCCGCTCGTTACTAGGTCACTATAGGGTGGCTCATAAATTTCGTAAAACAAATTTGGGGTGTGTTGGATATTCTCTCCTCCTGGAATTAAAATAACATATGTTGAAGTTGTTTTTTGTTTGAATGAGATATACTAAATATCTCATAAGAACAGAGAAGAGGGTGCATTAGAACAAAATAAAAGCGCAGAGTATATAAGAGTCATTGGCAGACGTGTTAAACAGTAGAGAACATGCAGATATACTGGTTATTTGGAAATACAGAGTGTCCGGGGAGAAAACGTCGAAACTTGGAAAATAAGCTCTTAAGACAATTCTAACCATGTCTCGTTTGTCTTGCTCCTTCTCGTGCGTAGCCCTCAACGCATTCTGCTTCTCTGGTCTTTGGTCACAAATTTTGCATCGACTCTATCATTGGTGTTCGTCCTGATGACCTCTCCTTTGTAGATAATGAACTATCTCAGCAGTCATTACTTGCTTCGGATTCTTTTGGCCATAAACCTTACTGAGGTAATAAACAACCACGATGAAATTTTATGTGTGTATTTTTGATAAACATTTCAGGATATTGAAAATTGCTTTCTAATGTGTAAAAAGTACCCTCAAATTTTAAACTTTAATATACAGAGTGTCCGGGGAGGAAACGTCAAAACTTCGAAAATAAGCTCTTAAGAAAATTCTAACAGTATTTTCTCTATTAGACTATGTAGATATTCCGAATGGTTGAGCCGCTATTAGGGAGCGGGGAGGAGAGGAGAGGAGGTAGAGGTGGGGCGGGGAAGAGTAGTGCGAGGTTGAGATGTAACGCGCCATGGCGTAGCGGGGAGGAACATGGCGTGCTGAGGTAGAATGGACTGGTAAAGAGGGACGGGGCGTGGCGGGGAGTGACAGAGCGTATCAGGGTCAATCCAAGCGGAACGGACTCGGATGGAGAGGAGAGAGAGGAGAGGCGAGGAAAGGAGAGGAAAGGAGACGAGAGAAGGGGAATGGAAAGGAGAGGAGGCGAGGAGCGGGCCGGGGCAGGTACGCGGGTGCTATCGCTCATTAATGCAATGCGCGGGAATATGGCCGCACATTAGGCGGGAAAAAGGTCCCGATACATTATCTCGTCGGCTAATGGCTGTCGGCGGCGGGGACGCACAGGGAGTGGCCGTCGGAAGGGGGAGGGGTTGCGGACAGGGCGACACAACACCAGGTCCGCTCTTCGATTCCCGGAAGCCTAACCTGGTATCTCTGCACTGACACTGGTTCGATGAATTTGAAGCTTTAATCCAAAGGTGCAAGAAATAAATATCGATGATTCTGACCAAATTAAAACTGTTTTATATTTGGGTGTTTTGTTTAACCATTTTTACGTTACTCTGCGCATACATTTATGTTCAAATTTTATAGCTTTTCGTTTATTAATTTAGTAATTAATATAATTCATCATATCTGAACATATTAGACTTTCACAACATGTACAAATAATGGTCTGGTAATATTTAAAATATATTCATAAGATCCTCAAAATTTCAAGAAACCATATTTTTTCAGATTTTTATACAATAGCAGATTGCATTTTTGTGCGAATATTTTTACAATCATATAAAGTAAAATACATTGTTTCATGATAGTAGAAGTTCGTTCTTCCTGTAGGCATTCATAAGACGGGAAATGGAAGGTTATGAATAACGGATTAAGGAAATTTTTATGTATTGTTGACGTAATCACATGAAGAAATAATGGAAGTCATCTCTGTCAACTTAATATTATGTTGACGGAGATGACTTCCATTATTTCTTTATTCAACAACGGATCGTTTACATTTTTTCATAACAGTACGGAAAACATTCATCAATAGAGATGCAATGAATGAAGGTTTCAAATTATTATATCATTTTCTATTTTTCGCGTTTTATCCATAGTTTCACTTTCGGTTAGAACATACTTTCTAAACTCTTGGCATAATGGTAATGAAACAATTTCGTAAAGAAAGGATACTAAAACGTGACGCTGTTTATTGGATTTCTCAATATTGTATAGTCAAGATAATAAAGAAATATATCTATGTTATCTCTTACGTTGTTTATTATTTGATAGGAAACATTTTATGTTTAACTACGGGCAATTTACACAGGATTTAAATTGTGTCACATCCAAAAACAAACACTTTTGGGTGACATTATTTACCCGTTAGCAGGGTCTGACAAAATATTTTGAGATTCTGTTGACCGATGAAGTGTTTGAACACATAATAAAACAATAAAACGAAATATAATAGCAGCGAACAAATAGTAGAATATATTTGCAAAATAATTACTTCCAGAGATTTTTCGCTCAGGCGTAAGAGAAACGCTCAGAACTTTCGGATTTTCTTTTAAAGAAAAACATTCATACGACTTACAAAACCAATACAATACGCATATAGGAATTACCAAGAATTAAACAAGCTACGATGTAGATAAATTCTACAGCAGAATTCTTCTAGCACTGAATGAAATACAGGAACACACTGCGAACAATAAATGTGATATATTGATAAACTAACAGTTGAATCAATCTTAAACAATCAATTTCAAATGCAATTGCGTCAGAAACGGAAAACCATATAAGTAACTCAGACATCATCGGAATAATTAACAATAAAATACGAAATTAAACGTTTATAGAAATTGTTAAATTACGCAACATTACACTCATGAATCTGACTTACGACTTGGTGGACCTCAGATCTCTTTATCATTAAAAGAAAAATGCGAACGATCATCAAACCCTTCGCATAGAAAAAAATGGTACGTTTGGGACAGAGGTCTGCACCAGAGAAGAAACACTGGATTGATTATTTCGTGTTTTGGATGTGCGTCAACCATTAGTCCTGCATACTTTTTATCACGAAAGAAGGCTGTTTTTCTTCTGGCTGGGTGGAGAGATGTGGCACCGCCCTACACGTCGCCTTCCAGGGCTTTCCCCATCCAGGTATCTCCCATCATTGGGACACCGCCCCAACCGGAACAAGTTCTTAAGCTCCAACATGGTCTTCCGCCAATATGTGGTAGAGTAGTGCGTGTAAGTAAGGGAAAAGAAAGAGGACAGAAAGATCGTGCACATTTGTGACCCGTTTGTTAGGGTACTGCTCCGGCATTCGCCTGATGTTGAACGGAGAAACCACAGAAAACTACCGATCAAAGCTGCCGGCCACTAGAATTCTTTTCCAGACAACGCCTGAGTTCGACCTATCTATCTAGCGAGTGTGGAAAATCCTGCCGTCGGGACTCGAACGCTAGAACCTCCGTGTCAGAGGCACTGCAATACCATCAGCTCTGTGGTCACGGGGTAAAAGTTGTTAAGTCAATTTTGGGCGAAATTGGGTTAAGAACTCAAACTACAAGTTAAGTACCTATATTTTGTTTTAATAAAAGACCGAATTCAAATGTTGCTTCCTTAATGATTGATTGATTGATATTTCAGGGCGCGTCAACTACTTAGGCCATTAGTCCCATAAGTGTAGTGCATGTTTTTCTCGGGAGGTGGCGATTATCTTTTCCCCGCTGGATGGCGAGATCTGACGCCGACCTAACGTCGACTAGCGGGGTTTTCCCCTCAACCAGGTATCTCCCACCAGCGGGGCACCGCCCCAGCCGGGACAATGTGTAGGCTCCCGATCGGTCTCCCAGCATGTGTGTGCATGTTAGTGTGTGTGTGTGTGTGTGTGTAAGAGGACAGGAAGGAAAGATCGCGCGCGGTCCGTGGCCCGTTTGTTAGGGTACTGCAACGGCATTAGCCAGGTGTTGATCGGAGAAACCACGGAAAACTACCGATCAGAGCAGCCGGCCGCTAGAATTCTCCTCCAGACAGCGACTGAATTCGACCTAGCTGACAAGCTAGTGTCGAAAATCCTGCCGCCGTCGGGACTCGAACCTAAGACCTCCCGGTCAGAGGGACTACTGTGACATCAGGTTTATGTACTGAGCCAGGTCTTCCTTAACGAAAAAAAAGGATGGGGAAATAGCGTCGAGCGTAGGAAAAAGCGTTGGCTCAATAATCTAACCCTTGTTTTCTCCAAACTAAGATTTTTGACATAAGTACTTTTACCCCGTGACCACAGAGTTGATGCCCTGAGCATCTCAGCCGGTGAGAACCATTGTAAGGGTGGTGGGAGCGCGAAAGAGTGGAGGGAGGCCGAGGCGACGCACGGCGTGGCAACGAAAAACGCATGGGGGCGGCGGTGGCGGCGGCGGGGGCGGCGGCGGGGGCGGGGGCGGCGGGGGCGGGGGCGGGCGGGGGCGGGGGCGGCGGGGGCGGCGGCGGGGGCGGCGGCGAGGGCGGCGGCGGGGGCGGCGGCGGGGGCGGCGGCGGGGGCGGCGGCGAAGGCGGCGGGCCGCTGCGCCCCGAAGGAAAATCGATGGCGCTGCACGGAGCGGCGCCGCGCGGGGGCGGGGGCGGCGGGGGCGGTGAGCGAGGGGGAGGGGGTCGGGGACGCGAGCTCTGCCTCTGGGCCCGAGGAGGCTGTGCAGGCAAATGTGGGCGGGCGCCCGTGAGAGCGCCAGCCTTCGAGCACGCGAAATGTGTGTTTACGCGCCCGTCGCTCCAAGGGCATTACGAGAACAATGAAGAGCCAGCGAGAGTGAATGTACGATCAGAGGGCGGAATGAAGAGCCGGAAAGCGTATATGAACACCGCATCAGGGCGGATGAAAATTATAAATGAGAAAAAGTACGGGGGAAAGTGAGCTCGGGGGAGAACGTAAGTTAGAGCCATGGAAGATGTAAGGAGAGAGAAACTACAATCAAAAGAACAATAAAACAGATCATGGAAAATCCTGTTTAAAGAAAATATATATAATCGTATAAAAAATTATGAGTAAATGGGAAGATAGAGATACAATTAAAAAGTGTCTCAGAGACTCTGAAGACGAATCAACAATAATGTTTAGATATTGCTTGCGATAATTGGTAAATTATAAAAATAGGAATCACAACAAAGAAATATATATACGCAATGATATTTACTTTCTCTCAATAAGACAGTTTAAATCTCAAAGGTGCTCCTCAGATATTCTCTACTATCTCAAATATTACATTGCCGTCTGACTCGGAATATAAGATGTAAGAATATAGAGTAAGCACCATTTGAACATATTTGAAACGGTGAAGTGACGTACGAGTAGTAAGGGCGGTAAAACATTATGTAAAAGCGGTTGTAGGGTAAGATTGAAAGGGATAGAGTAGAACAAGTCAGAGTGTTAATGCAGTGCGCCACAAAAGACTCTCCGCACCCAGTCGCCTCCAATTAAAATTGTATTGATGTCGATAGTAGTTACATCACTGGAAAGCAAGTGAAGGGGACAATACTTCCAGCATCTATTGAGGTGAGTACGCAATTTACGTCTTCCTTTGTTACAAGCTTCAGTTCTTGCTACCAACTAATTTCTGTTGTTAGCATTCTCACCAGCAAGGTACCACTGCCCAAAGACTTTCCTCGCGCGATATACAACCCCAAGTGTGTAAGTAGGGGGAATGTAGAGAAAAGAGACAGAGCAGGAGAGTGTGAAAAAAAGAAGATACCAGTAGACGAAAAGAGTCTAGTGCGAAGGAGAGGCGGAGAAGTGTGGGTGAAGGGGCGAGCGAGACGAACAGAAATAGCGGGCAGAGGGCTGGCGAGAGCGGATGAAAACTGGAACGAAGGGCTAAAACACGAAAATGTTTACCTTAGCAAAATAATTCATCTGAGGAAAAGAGAATAGAACAGAGTAGACGAGAGCAGGTCGGCACCAGGAGAGACCTGATCAGATCCGAACGGAATAAATGTAAGCAAGGAAAACTGGACGGCAGCAGGGCAGGCCACGCCAAGCAAGAGTGTGAAGGCAGGGGCAGTGGAGTAGCTTCATTTGGAGTCACCGATGGCAAAATTAATGGTATCACCCCCCCCCGTAAATTAGAAATAAAAATATCTCTTACAGAATAGTTTATACATTATTTAATGAAAATACTTGTTTGGACATGACAAATACAATATTTGTTTGGACATGACATTTATTTACAATATATTAAAAACTGTACTTTATTCAGAATAATTGAAATATAATTCTTAAATAAATAACCTAAAACGAAGAATTGCTAAATAACAAATGCATGTTTTTTATACAAACACTTTTCCAGCTTTAAGGATACCAAACATCTATAATTGCATCTATGCAAAATCAATAAAATTTTCTAATTGGTGTTACCCCTAAAGTCCTGTCACCCGGGGCGGACCGCCTCCCCTTCCCCTCCCTTGCTACGTCACTGGGCAGGGGTGAGGAAGGAAACGTGACGGCGCCCAGGCAGCGAATGGCGGGAGGATTCTCCCCACCACCCACCCTCCTCGTCCTCGTCCCTCTCCTCTTGCTCCTCCTCGTCCTCCTCCTCGTCCTCCTCCTCCTCGTCCTCCTCCTCCTCGTCCTCCTCCTCCTCGTCCTCCTCCTCCTCGTCCTCCTCCTCCTCGTCCTCGTCCTCCTCCTCCTCCTCTTCCTCATCCTCGTCCACCTCCTCGTCCTCGCCCTCCTCCTGCCGGGGCGGCGGCGCGGGAAGGAGACTTTAATATACGTTCCAGTAACCCCCACCGCCTCCGCCCGGGGGCCCTTGGCGCCTCGTGGTAAACCCTCGCGGCCCAACGGATTCACCAGCCGCACTAAATTAATTTTTTTTCGCCCCCGCGCGCGGGGTCCGGCGTCTTGGCTCGCTCCAGACGCCGCGATCCACCGCGCCCGACGACCCATCAGCTTCGCTTCAGGGCCCTTCCCACACACCCTCTGCACCTCAGTGCAACTTCAACCATAATTTTACCCTTCGACTACCGAGGTATTTTGCACACGTCGAATACCAAGGATGTTACCCCAGAGAAAATTCAATGTAGTTTTAATATTTTTATCGTAATATTGTTTCGTTATGTAGACTAAACATTATTTTGATATATTAATACAATATTTAGCGATGTTAACAACATATTTTACATACAGAACTTCGTCCACAACGAAGAGGTCTCGAATGCCAAATCATGCCCTTTTACAACACATTATACTATTCGTATTGTCTCTTTCCCTTGATACTCTTCTGATCTGATGTATAAATTCACGTTTTCCTCGTTCTCAGCACAAATAATATCGTCAACTTTATTTATAATCTATACATTATCATCACGCTAACAAAACATTCTACACTTCATGATCTTCTTTACACATATCGTCTGGATTGTGAATGCTTATTTAACTTTTCAAAACCTTCAAGACTAATTCTTCAACATGTTCGCATACTAACCCACAAGTATTACAATAACTGTTGGTAGGAATGCCTACAACACCTCCCATCTCCCGCTGATAACATAACGTCAAACCAAGTTATTAAATTCCCAACGTCCAATACCAACGGGTAAGTACCAATTGTAACCCCAGCCTCAAATGTAAGCCGTGAAATAACTACAAGCCAAAAAAGCAGGTTTTTCCAACAAGATATTTTAGATGAATATGTAAAAAAATAAAAACACAAGATATCAGAAATGTAAAAAAATTATAAGATGATCAAAAATAGTAAAAGATGCGTTGGAGTAACTCAGTTACCCCCCTCGCTAGCAGAAGGGTTAATGTGCTAGCGAGCTGATTAATTGATTGATTGATTTATTATTAATAATTTCGGGCGCATCAACGGCTAAGGTCATTAGTCCCGTAAGTTTGGTGCGTGCTTTTTGTTCGGGAGGAGGGGATGATCTTGCCCCGCTGGTGGCGAGATCCAGACCAGACCTATCGTTGCTAGCGGGGTTTATCCCCAACCGAGTATCTCCCATGAGTGGGGCACCGCCCTAGCCGGGACAAGCTCTAAGCTCCCGACAGGTCTCCTGGAATGTGTGGACGCTGAGGCCTCGCATGCCCTTCAAATCTCGGCTGTTCATATCGGCCTGAGAGACTTCCAGTTCAAACCTATATTTATCACATAGAAATACGTGTTGGTTTATTTGCCGTGTAATCACACAAAACCGAGATAGACTCGGATACATTGAACTTCACTACAAGCAGCAAAAGAAATCGCATTCGTGGGAAAATGTTGAAGTGCGAATATAAAATGGTTAAAACTTCTAATGAAAACAGACTCATATCACCCCTTTTAGAAATTGTAAATACTGATATCAGAAGACTATCACCCACATATAACGTACGAGAATCGAATTAATTTCGACTAATACGCTTGAGAATTATACTTAATTAAGTCAAATACATAGGAAATGCTGGAACAGAAGCCACCCAATATTAGGCAAAGGTTTCTTAAGTCTTTTCATTGAGTCTGGTTAATTCTCCTACTAAGTAAGCGTATTATAAAAATATGAAGCATGAAAACAAATTAGATGCGGTCGTTTCGAGGAAAATTTATTCGTATTTTTACATTTAGGAAGTCTGCATCGCCTCCTTAAAAATGTCAATGCACAGGAAATAACACATAGAGTTGCCAGATTTTATTTCTAGACAATATTCTTTGATAATCAGGGAGGCAGTGTTGCAGAACGTTTAAGTTTCTGTTGGATAGAGAATATTCAATAGGAGGGGCATATCTATTATATTAGCAATAAAGAAAATTTATCACCGATATTTGCGTTTCTATTCTTTCTTCATATGCATAAAAGACACGTGGAACTTGTAGAACCCAGACATTCGTATACATAAAAACCAAATCAAAAAGGGTGTTCAAATTATATCACTTCCCCTACCTTCATAAAACCGCAACTGCGAGTGTTAAAGTAAACGCGTAGGAAATGCTCAATAATGCTCTTTGATAGCAAACTGCAGGCAACGTGACTTGAATCACACATTAAATTTCTCACCTCGTGTTTATATGTACACGCATTTCGCTTATTTGCAGTTTTCATTTCGCTTCAGGTAAAATTCTCTGTCTTATAATTTATTTTTAAGGTAGTCAAAGTGAACCTACGTTATTCATTAATGCAACAGAATGTCATAGCCACATAAGGAAATTGGGGCATAGCCTTTCATCTTTAATTCTGGCAATACATATTCTAGAGTTCTGTAATTTGTGAGGTATTATTCTGTTCTGTACAAGTACATAACAAATGTAATAGTTATTTTGTAAGTTTACAATGTACATTACTTACAAAATCAAGCCTTGTTATGTGAAACTAATATCGCTATTATTATCAAGTATTTATAAGTGAACAAATGTTCTTTAAAACTATGAATATGCTTAATTGGCCTCTATGTATTACATAAAGGTAAATTTTAAAGGTCTGAACCAAATATGAATTGATAAAATATGAATTAATAGGAAAAAGATTAATACAACTTATTCAGCAAGAAACGTATAGTTGAAACCTCTTGTGCTGGAGTTGAGTAACTTTTGAAATTAGTATCTCATAATTTTTAACGACGCTTCATCTGTCAATAAAATAAGAACTAATTACTAAGCACGGATTCGTTTACTTCCTCTACAGTTTGATGAAAGAAAGTCACTGTATAAAAGAATGCCATAATCACTATTCATAGAGAAAATTAAAACGATTTGCCTCCAAAAAAGTTTTAATGTACACAGTTTATTCATAAAACTTAACAAAACGCGTTGTAGTATCTTGGTTTTGC
The DNA here is from genome assembly GCA_031308135.1 of Acheta domesticus. NCBI lineage: Eukaryota > Metazoa > Arthropoda > Insecta > Orthoptera > Gryllidae > Acheta > Acheta domesticus. The sequence goes on along the minus strand of JAHLJT010009419.1, from coordinate 178,489,586 downwards.
TTCACTTCTGTACTCCGTGGCACGGTAATTACTCCAAACTCCCCAGGAACGGCACTCTTGTTTTGCAGGAACGTTCCCGCTTTGCGGGTCACGTTTAGGCAAACGCGGAGCGCGACTGTCTTGAGCGACGGGCACTCGACCTCTGCGCCCCTCGCGACCTCCCTCCCTCTCCCCCTCTCCTCCCACCCCTCCCACTACTCGCAGCGTGGTGCACATCACGCGGCGCGCTCTCGCCGCCGCAACTGGCAAACTCATTTCCGTTTTAAGACATGTCCGAGCCTTTTTTTCTCTCTCCCGAGTGGGCGGGGATACGCTCGGGTCGCAGTGCTGCCACAGCAGCCACCTCCGCCGCCGCCGCCGCTCTGAAATGTGACTCCCCCGAGGCGAAGTTTGCGCTTCGAGGCTCTGCAAAAAGCCGGCGCGCCTAAGTGCATCATTTGCCACCTTTGCCTCAGGGGCCCTAATCGGGTCAGCTCGAGCGCCTTCTCCACTGCCCCCCCTCGCCCCCCTCATCCTCACCGCCAGCGCCGGGGGGGGGGAGGGCAACCACCTTGACCGTTGAAGCTCAACCAGTCATGTTGATGGCGTAACCACCACCACAACCATCATCATAATTATCGACTTCACAACATTCATCATAATCCCTGGGTGAATAACCAACCACCTTGACTCCTGATATTCATCCAGTAAAGTTCTTCTCATCCCTAACAATGCATCCACCAACACAGTCACCTACGCACTCGCCGACTACAGTACCATCTGCTTTACCTTTCCGGGTGGGGAGGTGGGGGGGGGCAAACATCTTGACCGTTGAAGCTCAACCAGTCATGTTGATGGCGTAACCACCACCACAACCATCATCATAATTACCGACTTCACAACATTCACCATAATCCTTGGGTGAATCAACCACCTTGACCCCTGATATCCATCCAGTTTTCTTCTCACCCCTAACAATTCATCCACCAACACAGTCACCTACGCACGCGCCGACTACATTGCCATCTCCTTTACCGCGTCATCACCGCTACCAAGAGAATGAATAACTGGAATATCCATCACGACCATCACCACTGTGCCAATCACCAACTACACTACCATTTTCATCTATTCCATCGCCACCCGAACCAATAAATTGACCACTTACATTCACAAACACAATGACCACCGTGGGTAGCATCTCCACCTTCACTAAAGATGATACTACCGCTGTCGTCTTCTCCACCACCACTCTTTTTGCCATCTCCGGCACCACGCTTCACTTTGACGCCATCATGGGCATTACGCTTCACTTTGACGATGTACCCCTCCGTTGACATCGCCGCTACCAACACGACCACCACTACCACACAGCACTTTCATTACCACCCGCACAGCTCGAAGTGTCGTCGCCACCTCACCCTCTTCATCCCAGTTCCTTTACCGTTAGTTCGTTCTCCATCTCCGCTCTCCCCACCTCGTTCCGCCCCGCCGCCGGCGCGCCGCCGCAGCCGCTCAGGGGCTTCAAGGGCCGGTCCGCCCTCAGACCAACCTTTTGTCCCTTCGCCCTCGACGGCCGTTGGCCCCCGCCGCCACCGATGCACATTGGCCCCGACTGCCGAATCCCGTGGCTAAATGGCGTGAACGCAATTTAGTATTTCTCAAAATTTAGTTTATTGGGATGAATGAGGACGCTGAATTTATTAAGAAAAATAATAGAATTGAAATATTTCAATAAAATGGAAGTAAAAAATTTAATGAATTGAGTTTCAATCAATAATAAACATTTTGAAAAATACAGTTTTAATAGCATAAAATAGAATAAAACACAGTAGGACTAGTGAGAATAGCTATTTTTTTTTAAATTGATGAACAATATAAAATCGCTGAGAGTGGGATTTTGAGAGACTTGTAACGTCCTGTATTTTAATATTTACAATTAAAACCATAAATGGAAAAAGTATGTTTATATTAATTTAAATACCGTCACTTTTATTATTCTCTATTTACATAGTGGAAAATAATGTACTTTTAGTCGTTGACACTACAAAATTAAATTAAAACACAAGGAGGAAATGAAGTTTACTTGAAATTTACAAATACACGGAACCAGTTTCCGTAGCAAAATATGCTAGAATTAATATATATTTCGAGAGTCAGCAATCGCATCTGTCCCTCTAAAAGTATTGTTTCCAACGCTTAAATAATTCCCATAAAACTCTGCAAGCTACATTTTTTATTTAAATGATTTGGAACGTTTTTAGAAGTCTAAAATTAATGATAAAAGTATTAGAATAATAGATAAAATTAAAGAGAATATACTGAGCTGGAAGTAATTAAAAGTATTTATTTTGATAGTCAATCCTTTTCATTAGAATTCAAATATACTTTAAATATACTAAATAAATATCCGTCTCATCAGTAAAGAGCGGATTTCGCCTTTTTGCCTTTTTTTATTTTTTTGCTCATAATCATAAGTTGTCGAGTCGACATATTAATTCGTTTCAATATCAATGCATTCACATAATGGATTTTTATGGTGCCTATTTTTGCCTATTTAGGAAGTGATAGTTTTTCGAAAACATGTTTCCATTCGAATGCATGGTTTCACCAACTGTAACTTTAAACTTACGGGCAACTATACTGCGATTTTTCTAAATTTGCCCCTCAAGGCCCGTCTTCACGATGGAATTTGCCACGGTATTTCGCGACGTTCTCAGTCGTGCAGCCAGGTATCGCATGATCGCGACTGTATCAAGCAGTGCTTGCGCAGTGCGACTTCTAGAGGGGCATCGGAGAAAGACGCGAAATGCCGTGTGATAATCCATCGTGGGCGTAGGAGCTCGAGGGGCAGAGTTAGAAAAATCGCACTATAGGAGCCGTTCGGCATGCGACATAAGAGGAGGATATTGCGCTGGAAGGAACGCACGGTTTCGTTGATGGACAAAAAGCACACTTTATGAACTTTGACGCGTTCCGGCTATCACATTGTTTCCACTGTTAATTTCAATTTAATATCTATTTACCGTGAAATATTCACTGCATTGAAATATTGCACAAATTAATGCCAATCAATTCGTTAGTAAAATAGCTTGGAATACTTAATTAAATCCTCTATGCATGCTCAATGACAAATATTAATTTTAATTTTTTAAAGCTTCATAATATTCTAAGAATCCTCAATTCAGCAATAAACACTGATATATGTCTGTGGCTTTATTTGAAAGGTGGCTGGAAAAACGTCGGAGATTTTGCAAAGCCACAGAGGTTTTCAGAGAGAGGGAGATGCTCCAAAGTTAAAAGGTAACAGATTTTTAATAAAGACACCAAACCGAACAGTCTATATGAATAAATATGAAGTATCCGTCAGCGATTTCAAAGGAATGGTCATTTTACGAACTCATATGGTTATTTACATTTCGGTCTATTTTTTTAGTTAATCTCGGGAAAGGCGAGATTTTCAGCAGGATTTTTACTTAAAGGTCGAGTATTTTGTCACAAATAATTGAGGGATTTTTATCTCATTTCTTATTGTATAAAGAATGAATGTTTTTATAGAAATTGGCGCATTTATTTCGATTTTAATGAAATGTTGCACTGTAATGTTCAAACTAAGGGGAAAGCCGCTGCTTACATATTTAGTAAAAACTACGCCATCTGTTCCTACGATGTAGAGAAGAATTTAAGTGCGCGCTCTTTAAATTTTTTGCGAATATCTTGAAAGCAGTGAGGAAATTCTCCAAAGTGGATCAGAAGCTCGTGAGAGCCCAGTAAGTTTACTACTGAATAATTCCGATAGTGTAATTAGGCTCGCAGTAATTGAAGGTCAAAATTGAAAATTAGTTTCGACGGGAGGAGGAAGGTCGGGACGGAGGAGGGAGAGAGGAACGTGCTGGGGGTGACGGGCGGAGCGGGGTGAAGTGATGAGGGGCGGAGTGGAGAGAGATCGAACGTAATGGAAGGGGCACGAAGGAGACCGGTAAGGCTCGATGGTGTGGGATGGCGTGGGTGGCTTCGGTTAGGATGGGTGGGTGGGTGGGCGGAGCAGGGCGGGACAGTGCCGGACAGGGCTGGGCAGGGTGAAGTGTAGTGGGGCGGGGCGGGGCGGGGCGGGCCGGGCCGGGGTGGTGCGGGGTGGTGTGGGGCGGGGCGAGGTGATGCGATGCGGATCGTGGGGGTATGGGGCGGAGTGGGGTGGTGCGGGGGTGGTGCGGGGCGGGGCGGAGCGAGGTGGTGCGGGGTGGTGCGGGGTGGTGCGGGGTATTGCGGAGTGGCGGGGCGGTACGGGTGGTGCAGGGTGGTGCGGGGTGGTGTTGGGTGGTGCGGGGTGGTGCGGGGCGGGGCGGAGCGAGGTGGTGCGGTGTGTGCGGGGTGGTGCGGGGTATTGCGGAGTGGCGGGGCGGTACGGGGTGGTGCAGGGTGGTGCGGGGTGGTGCGGAGGGGTGCGGGGTGCTGCGGGGTAGCGCGGGGCGACGCGGGCCGGACCGGAGTGGAGCAGGGCGGTGCGGGGCGGTGCGCGGTGGTGCTCAGCGCAGCGTCCCAAAAATGTAAATAAAAATACTTCAATTTTACATTACAGACAAAAGTAATTTCTTTTTCTGTTCTATAGATGATCTGATAAATAAATGCCGGGGAACATCGGGTTACTTCAACTTAATGAATAACTAGTGGATTTTGTAACCTTTTTATAAAAACTCTTATTTACATTTAAACACACCAACAGAGCAAAGAAAAAGTGTGAAAAATTAATCGTGGTAATCAGACTGTACCATAAATGAAATACAATTTTTCTAGATGCCAAAACAGAACTCGACATAATCAAAAGAAGATAACGGCAGTCCATGTAGGTCGTAGTCGTAGTAAATTCAGCAAATTCCATACACAATTCATTAGCACTTAATCAACCAAAACCCACATTATTAAATATTTCAGGGAATTCAGATGAAAAGTCAATAAATGGCTTCGTCATCCTGCGAGAGGGACAGCAGGCGAGAGGGACGGCGAGGAGAGGGACGGCGGGCGAGAGGGACGGCGGGTGAGAGGGACGGCAGACGAGAGGGATGGCGGGCGAGAGGGACAGCGGGCGAGAGGGACGGCGAGGAGAGGGACGGAAGGCGAGAGAGACGGCGGGCGAGAGGGACGGTGGGCGAGAGGGACGGCGGCCGAGAGGGACGGCGAAGAGAGGGTCGGCAGGCGAGAGGGACGGCGGGCGAGAGGGACGGCGGGCGAGAGGGACAGCGGGCGAGAGGGGACAGCGGGCGAGAGGGACGGCGGACGAGAGGGACGGCGGGCGAGAGGGGCAGCGGGCGAGAGGGACGGCGGGAGAGAGCGACGGCGAGCAAGAGGGACGGTGGGCCAGAGGGACGGCGGGCCAGAGAGACAGCGGGCGAGAGGGACGGCGGAGGAGTGGATGGCGGGCGAGTGGGATGGCTGGCGAGAGGGGTGGCGGGCGAGGGACGGCAGGAGAGGGACAACGGAGGAGGATGCGCGGGCAAGGGATGGGAGGCGCAGAGAAACGAGCGGCCACGGGGCGCGGCGGCGGCGATCTGTCTGCGAGGCCCCGGGCGGCCCTGCGGCCGGCGCCGCCGCCCAGCGCCCGGCCGCCGCACTTACGCCGCGGTCGCCCCGCCCACCTCCCCCGCGACTCCACCGGGTCTCAGGCGAAATGCTTACACGGCGCTTCGGACGGGTTATTCATACCACCTGCGTCATTAGAGATTTACGAAGATACGTTAAGAAGTTCATTACGGAGACTATCTAAAACATTACTGTTTTGAAACGAACTCAATCTTTCCTATGTTGCAACCCAGCTTAAGCTTTTGCAATAAAATGCATCATTAAGTTTAGCACTAAACGCACTTGGCATTAATAGTTGTATTTCTATTCCAAAAAGTTATCTTTCCATACTATTCTCCGGCAACATATAATCGAGCGACCGAACTTTCACCTGATATTCTGAAATCAAATTTCAGAATTGTGTTTTCTTAAAAAAATATTATTCCTGAACGTTACATCACCAAACAACACTTATTTAATTGGAAGATAGTTTAATATTCTTTTCAGTATTAAGAGAGCTCGAGATCAAAATAATTGCTAGAAATGTAATATTAAAGCGAAGAAGGCCAATGAATCAATTATTTCCCCGGACGGTATTTGCCTGTCCTGGTCCCGCCACTCTTGCTGCCTTTACTGCCACCGCCGCTCTCATCGTGACCTCAGCACCGTTCAAGCGTATCAATATCGATTGGGGCGGAGGCGGCGGCGGGCGGCGATAGTGGCGGCACCGGGGGCGGTGGCGGCGGCGACGGCGGCGGCGGCGTTGGCGGTGGCGGTGGCGGCGGTGGTGGTGGCGGTGGCGGTGGCGGTGGCGGCGGTGGTGGTGGTGGCGGTGGCGGCACCGGCGGTGTCGGTGTCGGTGTCGGTGTCGGTGTCGGTGTCGGTGGCGGTGGCGGTGACAGTGGCGGTGGCGGTGGCGGTGGCGGCGGCGGTGGCGGTGGCGGTGGCGGCGGTGGTGGTGGCGGCGGCGGCACCGGCGGTGGCGGTGGCGGGGCGGCGGCGGCGGGGTCTGCGGCGAGGGCGGCGACGGAGCCCGTGCTGTGTGAGAGGGGGCGGTGCCATTTAGAACAGCGGCGGTGGGGCTGGTGTTCTCGGGGATGTGGTGCGGGAACTCAAATGGTGTCGGTGGACGTAGGAGGTAAAAGGTCGACGAAACATATTCGGAAAGAACGTAAAATGTGAAGATAAGAGATATTCGATTTTAGAACATTATAATGAGGCTTCGCAATTGTAAAGAGCTTGAATATTTTCGTGGTACTTACACTGTTTATTACAAGCCATAACTCTTGGATATGACTATAATTCTTAGAAAACCGTCCTATTCTACGTACAAAAAATGTAATAAAATCGGATAGTTTCCGGCCTGGATAGCCGAGGTCGTTAAGGCTGAAGGGCCGTAGCAACCTCGGCTTCAAGGGTCGCAGGTTCGATTGCCACCTCGGGGATGGATGATTGTGCGTGTTTGTGTTATCCTTACCGTGTTTTCTCTACAGTTCCCCCTACAGTTTAAAAATACAGTGGTCGCTATATGAGCAAGTTGTTGAAAAGGAACCTTAAAAATTTGGGTAGTACACGTCATCTCGAAATACTCACATATATGTTAATAATATCTGAAAGTTTCAGCATGAAATAGGAATGATTGGTGTCGTTAGGTATCAATTATCTTAATAAATAATAATAAGAATTGATATTATTGAGAACGGAAGGGGAGAATGTAATGAATGTGGTAACTCGTTGGTAGCAGTTACGCCAGACTTTCTGGTTTCATACCAGTATTGTTTTATCTACGCAAGGATTATCTACGTAAGTATAATCTACACAAAGAACTGAAATTCTTTGGTTAATGTATCTTGCACTTCTCTTTTAAAGCTTTTCACAAACGAATATTCGGCATTTTGGGCAAGAATTTTAGGTTTTCTAAGCACACAAGCTTTACAGGCTAGTCGGCTGCAGGTGCAAAAATACTGCTGAATAAAACCTCACTAATTTTTTTTTCAAAATGTTCTCACACTGTTCATAAACAACAAATAAATACTTTTGTACTACACTGCATTACATTAATTTTTTTGACAAAAACTGTTTTCACGACGTTCGTAATAACATAGTTAAGTACATACGAATACGCAGTACAACAATCTTTATGTACGAAGAATACCAAAAACTTGTTGTTGCCTAACGCAGCGTAGTACATATTTAGTGGCTGAAGGCTACTTCCTTGGCGCATTTATCTCATGACATCAGCAGTCGTAACCAATGACGCTCTGAATATGCGAATTCTGTCGATATGCATGGTGTGAGAATGGGTGGGCAAACGCAATCAATTATGTTTCGGCCAAAATCAAACCGTTTCATTGTTTTTGGATTTTCCGACGTTCATGGGTATCTAACGAATCCTGTCAAATGACGGAGGCTGAATAGTTTTCTTTAAATTTCGATGCGTGCAGAAATTGAGTGAAATAAACTCGCTCTTGTTTGGGTAAAAGGGTATAAGTCCTCTTTCATAATTTTACAATAGAGCAAAAAAATGCATTTAGTGTAGATATTGTTGAATAATTAATTTTCAGATACAAAGATATACATAGGTAAATAGTATTATGTTAGTTGAAAGTTACATTCAAACAATTAAAGTAAATATGTTTGAAATAAAAAAATACTACACTTAATACTCAATTTTTCTGATATATACCCTTTTGCCCAAATACGAGCGAGTTACACGTTCCTATTTTCTCTGGCGAAACGAAAGGCACGTGGTGTTGGAATGGGTGTGTGGCGTGAGGGCGCAGTGGGCGGGGCGGCGGGCGGGCGCGCCCACGGGCGTCGCGGCCGCGGCACGCGAGCGGCGGCGGGTGGCGGTGGGGGCGGGGGCGGGGCGAGCGATGGCCGTGGGCCCACGGGGACTGCGGCGGCGAGAACGGCTGGGGAAGAGAGAGAGAGAGGAAGAGAGAGAGAGACAGCGGGGATTGCGGAGGAGGTGAGAACCGGCCAGGGCAATTGGAATGGTTATGGCAGATGGTGGCACTGGAGGAAGCAAAATAGAGTGCGAGAGGAGGCAGGCGCTGGAGGGGGGCCAGTGGGGTGGCGGGAGTGACGGTGTGAGCAACATGAGATGGAGATGGTCGCTGAGTTTGAAAAAAAGATAGGGGAGTAAATGGGGGGGGGGAGTTCAGTGAGATCAGTGTCTGCGGAAAGCAGTGACGCGGTAGGAGTGGCAAGGTCGTAGCAAGAGATGGAATTGTGGGTGATGGCTGAAGAGAAATTGGGGTGGTAGTGCATGCGGTAGGGTCAGCTAGATTGAAAATAGTAGTGGGACATGAGATGCAAATATGGAGGAAGAAGCAAGAAGGAAAAGAAACCCTGCAAAGGAAATCGAGTATTTCGGTGGCAGGCACCACGAAAGAAGTATCTGGCGACGGCTCAAAGTAGAGGGCTAAGGTTGCGTGGCGGAAACGGCATGGCTGGAAGTCACCGTCGTGGGCGGTGTAGGTGGCGTGGCGACAACTGCGACGTGGATGGTGAGGTGAGATGAGTGGTGTGGGAGCGACGTGGGTGGTGTGCAAGTTGTTGGCGACGTTGGTGATGTGGGCGAGTGGGTTACGGGGCTGGTGAAGGCATCGTGGTTGACATGGGCCGACGTAGATAGTTTTTGGCGTGATGTGGGCGTTGTGGATGGCGTGAGCGACGTGGGTGCTCCGCGACGTTTACGGCGAGGGCGACGTGTATGACGTGGGCTACGTGGGTGGCGTGGATGACGTGGGTGGCGGGGGCGACGTGGGTGGCGTGGGCGACGTGGGTGGAGTGGGCGACGTGGATGGAGTGGGCGACGTGGGTGGCGTGGGCGACGTGGGCGGCGAGGGCGACGTGGTGTGGAGTGGGCGACGTGGGTGGAGTGGGCGAACGGTGGATGGAGTGGGCGACGTGGGTGGCGTGGGCGACGTGGGCGGCGAGGGGCGACGTGGGTGGAGTGGGCGACGTGGGTGACGTGAGTGGCATGAGCAACATGCGTGTCATAGGCAACTTGAGGGTGATAAGGGTGACGTGGGTTGTGTAGTCGACGTACGTGCGGCGAACGACATGGGTTCCTTGCGGGTCGGAATTGACAGAGGGATGACATGTTGATGTTCTTGCGGCGTTGACGGTCTGCGCATCTAAGATGGCGAGGAGACTGCGCCTACGACGGGGGTGTGGACGGATTGAACGACAGCGTGGGTAGATGGCAGTAGGAGCGACATGTCAAACGGAGGCAGCCTTATTAGGGAGTTTTGGCCCG